>BSBM01000751.1:5840000-5887500 GCA_027924585.1 Larix kaempferi | reverse complement strand
ACTTTGCCATCTTTTCTGGAATGCTTATGCCCATAAATTTGTTTGAAATATTTGTATGATATTTACCTAGATTGCAATAGCGTCGCTTACTACTATAGAAACTATATTATCTAAAGTTTGATCTTAGTTGTAGCGAATTGACTGTTTGAATTAGTTGTTGTGTATGGCTATGATATTTAGATAATATGTGTCCATTGAAACGAGTCATCAAGCCATTTCGAAGACTGTTCCTATTAATTTGTTTGCTTTATCATTTTGTTTGTGTAAAATATTTGGTAAACATAAAAATAGGGAAGGCGGGAGGAGAAAACGCAGAACGCGGGAGGATAAAAGCATTTTGCTAATATTTTTGCATAGCAATAACGCTACCGTGTTATGTATCCACATAACGCTAGCGCGTTGCTTATAACATTGAGCGCCAAAACACTAAAATTTGAATTTAATACAACGCGCACGCGTTATTTGAATTTAAACATAACGTGCGCGTGTTCCTGAGCGCCTACTCACCCACTCCTCCCGCCCCCGCGTGTCAGAAACTGTCCTATGTGGTTGGTTCGAACTTACCAAACCTGTGCTAGGGACTTTTTGGACCATAGATAATTTGACATTTTTGACATTTTTCTGAGTATTCTTGTTTTTCACCGCTCTCTATAGCATGACATACCTGACCATTATTGACGAAATTTTAGGCATAGATAGAATTTTTTATGCAGATTCCAAATATGTAATTTTTAAAAAAAATATTGAGATTTTCTATTTATTTCCTAATTTTCTTGTGTCATCACTCCGTTGGTCAAAAAACATACCGTTAGTGTTTATTCCGTAACTTTTTCATTTCACAACCATTTTTAAAAAAACTTGTATGCTGCACTAGAGGACACTGACCTCTACATCCTATAAAAAATCCAAGTCAAAATAACTACATTAAGACCTTCAAGGGCTGCACCCACATTTGACATACCGTTCTCGAAGTTTGACCACTTATATAATTAAAAAAAAAAATTAAACATTTAATTTTGGAAAAATAGTGTTGCACTAGTGCTATGGGTTCTATACATGTATACCAAATTTTGTAGCCTGAAACCGTCATTTAGGGAGTGAAAGGCTACACCCACAAAAACATATACCTTATCATTTGCCAAAAAAAATAAAAAGTGACTATTAGAAAAAATGAAATTTGACATAGTTATGTAAATTTTCAATACTTAAAAGATATATATTCGGAAACGTGACTCAATTTCCTACATTTCACATTTTTTACTCGATGCAAGATATCTTGTGTAAGCATCTAAAAAAAACCAAGTAAGTTGAGGGATGCCTGATTTTTCAGTTTTCTATTGCATCTAACGCGCCAAAAGTGACCCTCATTAGCTTGCACATGCCCATCACCCTCTAAACCTAGAGTTGTTGTAATCATGGAAGTTGTTATTATTTTTGTACACATGGATTGCATTTATTTTTATTTATTTTTGAAAGGATTAATATGGAACTGTATTGGATGATTCACTCTTACAATAAATATTCTTATGGTTTTTGTAATGATATTGGAAATAATGTGTAGTATATCAGGGAGTACATTTGCAATAACCTTGAATATAACGGCTTTGGTAAAATGGGTGTGTAATGCTCTACAAAGCCTTGCTTAGATAATTAGAATTAGTAGTTATCATTTTCATCATTATTTTTCAATGAATTTGAGGAGTTAAAGTAACCCTAGAATGTACTTATACTCTTATGCATTCTTGGACAGTACTATGTTCACTAGTTTACTGGAAATTTATGGACAACATTGTTTAAAGGTCTAAATACTAAGTTAAATTTCAGCACTTCTTTTCATCCACAAATTGACGGGCAGACTAAAAGAGTAAATCATATTTTAGAAGACATGTTAAGAATGTATCTTAAAGATCAACCAACTAAATGGGAAGAGTATTTGCATTTAGCCGAATTTGCTTACAATAACCATTATCAAGCTTCTGCTAGACTTAGTCCATTTGAAATTTTATATGGAAGAAAGTGCAGTACTCCTATATCTTGGGATAATCCTGTTGACAGATTAATGCTAGGACCAGATTTGTTAAGAGAGATGGAACTAACCATGAAATAGGTACAAGGAAATTTAAAAATTGCACAAGATAGAAAAAAATGTTATGCAGATCTAAAACGAACTGAAAGAGAATTTCAGGTTGGAGATCATGTCTTTGTAAAGGTAAAACCCAATAAAAGTTATTTTAAGCTTGGGAGTTGTGCTAAACTAGCACCAAGGTAATGTGGACCATTCAAAGTTCTATCAAGGATTGGACCAGTTGCATGTCTGTTGGCTTTACCATTCAACTTAAGAATACATAATGTTTTTCACATTTCTGTTTTAAAGAAGTATGTGCACAATGCTACTCATGTACTGAATTGGAATGACATACAGGTGGAACCCGAAGGATATTTTCAGGTGGAACCGGACTGTATCCTCGACAGGAGGGAAATTATGCTCCGGAATCGTACCATAGGGTAGGTAAAGGTGCAATGGAAGCAACTTAGCCCTGATGAAGCTAACTGGGAATTAGAAAGTAATATACGAGCATCATATCCAATTTTGTTCCAGGGAGGCTCTGATGAAGAATAAGCAACATCGAGGACGATGTTAAGCTTAAGTGGGGGTGTTTGTAACATACCCATCACTTGAAACATTTTATGTTTGGGAAAAACATTGTCTTAACTTTTATTGTAAAGTTTTATATTTGGCCAAGTGGCCAAGGATGACTGTAATTGCATAATATTATTATTTAATAAAATAAAATAGGAGACACTCACCCAAAGAGACTGTTGAAAGAGTGTTTACTAACCCACTAGGTGGAATGGAATCTGAAGTAGAAGGCAATGGACAAGTGGCAGCATCAGGAACTCAGCAACTAGCTATTGTTATGGGACAACTCCCTTGAATTGTGGTCAAAGTTCCCTGGAATGTGGAACTGGAGCTTGAGGCTCATTTATTGAAAACTGACCACTAAAAGACCTAGGCATCTTTTATAAGCCATCGAATTTGAGCAGAGGCTCACACTTTTTATGACGAGGAAATTTACCTTGTGGTTTTGTTGTATGCACACAAGAGATTCGATGAGGGGAAGCTATGTTTTGAGTTGTAGTGTAAGTCTATTTCACTTCTGCTGAATGCAGAGTTTTTCTGCTGAGTGCAGAGGTGTTGAGTTGTATGCAAGTCCCCATTGATTGCTGGAGTACAACCTGAGTGTATTGGTTCTACACAAAGTCTTCTACCTAGTGGTTTAGTAAACAGGCTTGGGGGTCCAAGGGAGGAAGTGATTTGGCTGCTTCTTCTGGAGAAGGTTGGGAGGAACAGGTCTCTTTGGGTTTTTTTCCACCCTATCTACACTACTAGGTTCTACTTGTTATTTCATTTTCTAATGGTCACAACTTATTGTTTTCATAATTGTTGATTTATGATGATTAGTTGAATGTTGTTAGTTATCATTATTCAGATTTAATGACTAAATTTCTGAACTGTTTGTCATGTTTGTAAGTAGTTGAAGAAGTTTTATGATAATGATAGAATAAAATGCTTCCCTGCATTTTTCCACACACTGTCTTTCTATCGTACTCTAGTGCAGGGAAGAGTGTTTAAATTAGATATAAATAATGATATACAAGAGATAGAAATGATCGAATGCTTATCATAAATAAACTTTGTTATGTTCCTGTATTCCATTGTTTGTTTACATTGCAATAAAAATCTCTTATGTATTAGACATAGAAAAACGTAGCAATTATTTATTTAATCAGATATTTTAATTTCATATCATTCATAATAACAGAAGTAATAATACTTAAACAGCCTCATGCTATTGTTCAAAACCTAAGTTTATTTTGGGTTAATCCTTTCATTTCAGAGAACAAATAACACATACTTTTTAGTATTCTTCTCAACTAGAAATCCTTTAAGACATCTCAGTCTTCTGTATTACAAACCCTAACTTTATCGAAACTCTTAGTACAAGATTCTTTTAAATCAAAAACAAAATCTAAACATAACATAACATTACATGACATATCATTACCTTATTACAATAAATATTCATTTATCAAATCAACAAATATAAAACAAATAGCAACTAAGTAAGCTGTCGAATATCCCAAGGTTCAAACCCTAAAACTTTAGCTTTTCATACTAATACTAAGTTAACATTTCATCCTTTAGCAAAACCAAAGAGATTTGTGAAAACAAAGTTTGACACATGAAGATTGTTTCCATACAGTCTAAGTTTATATCTTTGCAAGTTACATAACGAATCCAGGGTTCGAAACCCGCACTAATTCTACAACTAAAAAACAAAATAGTATTTAGTTTCTGGTAGGGTTCATAGTACAACCTTATGGATTGGGTTTATACATAAACCCCAAAAATATAAATAACCATTTAAAACACAGTAACAAACCCTGCGTTTGGTTACCAAACAACATATCAAATTTACAACAATGCCGAGATTTTTCTTCTCAGCTTAACACTTTAATACTTCATATATTCATTATATAAAATATATGGTATTATCCATTTGAGAGCACGATAGTATAACAGGAAACAATGCGAGGTCAAGGGTTCAAAATGCAAACTACAATCTATAAACAAAATCAAGTTTTAAAACCCTGCAAAGGTTTTCATCACATTTGATCAAAATGACGAGTGTTAAAATCATTCGAAACAAAAGTGTACACAATTATCATTTAAATTATTACAGAATAATACGTTGAAGAGCCAGCACGGGGCAGGTCAAGGATTCAATCCTCCCTACACTTTCCATACGGCTTAAACAGTACAACGATGGCAAAAACCAAGCTAAAATCAAACCGAATGCTTGGCTAGACCAGAAGAGGACTGGCATCTTGCCAAGATGCCCATACAGGGAGTCACCGAGGCTTACCAGGGCTATTAAGCTCTTATCCCCATTGCTTGAGACATAAAAATACAACGCCGAGGAAGTACCTATCATTACAACACTCAATGCGGTTAAATGAAGCTCAAAACGTAAATATTTATATACATTTGTTTAATGTCAAACCTCCATGGAAGTATAGGTTGCGAATACAACTTACCTTCAAAAGAAAAACTTGTATCATGAACTAAACATTCCTGTAACCATTGAGAACACTGGATTCACAAAAACCACCAGCAAACTCAGCAAGTCTTAGCTCAGGAATGGCTCTGCTCTTGGAGCTTACTAGTGATAGTTTACAAGCTACAGGTCGTAGTATCAAACTTGGGAGAGGTGCCTCCAAAACCCTGTTAAAAACCCTAAGAATCTGAGGGCCTATCAGCCTCTCGAAACCCCACTCACTGCAAAAATGAATGCTCCAGATTATTTCTTCATCGAGTAATTCCAAATGCAGTTAGGGTTAACACTAGTACCAAGAATTTCACGTGAAGACCTGCCACGATGGATTCGCATTCCACCAAAATGCTTTTAATGCACTTTAATTACCATAGCTACTGTTATACGTAGTGTCTGCCATCGCATCATCACCAAGGTTAATGTTTTCAGTCTTCATTATGGTTAAAATTTACAATTAGTATATTGTGTTTACATAGCATGTCATAAAGTCAAACTACCTTTGCATATTAGCCAATAACATAGGAAGTATTACGTAGAGCCCCTTTTTAGTCAAAACCTTGTACTTAACATAAAACCATAGAGCACACATCAATGTTATTACATAGCTATTGTTATGATGCGCTTAGGGTTATAACATCCAACCTATAATTAAGTATATAGAGTATAGTTTACAACCATCGGTATTTCAAGGTTGCCATAATAAAAATAATACGTAGGGTTTGTGCATATAGTGTATAAACATCAAAAGATAAGCATAGATGCATACGGATTACATTTGATAGCAATAGCATATAAGCTTAGGTTATGAATTTTCTTAATACATAAATGGATACATGGTATAGTTCCTAGTGTAGGGTTTAAAGGTCTTTATCCTTGTAATCAAAGTTCAATACTTTCAACGATGACTTAATACAAGTCAAGTGTAATAGTGATAAACACAATTTCTTTGCTGCGAGTATAAATGCTAGGGAATTATATAAACAACGTTATACAGAATAAATTATAAAAAACTGAAGATCAAACTAGAGTAGATCTCACCCTGGAATACTTCAGGTTTTTTTCCTATTTCTTTTAAGAACATTGAAGGCTAATTGAAGTTTAAATAAGACCACTTTACACACTTCGTAATACTTGGAAAGAAGTATCGCTCTTACCTGCAATCTACGACAGAAGTTCAAATGCATTAGCTAAATAGATAAGTAATCCTCGGGGTGCCCATAGGACCCCTTCATCATCATCAAGAAAATAAACATTTAGCACTTATAATGAATTCAGCATCACGATAAATCTATAAGGTCTAGACATCTAAAGAAGTAACCATATTTGATCTAGGATGCAAGAATGGTGTAAAAACATCCAACAATATTTTTATAAGCATAAACACATAGACATACTCTGTAAGACAAACATACAAAGGTAATTGACGTAACATGTTCATAATTAATGGAGAAGTGTTATCACCGATGCGTCATCTAGTTAAACAAATTATCATTCATTATACTTCCGCATAAGCGATTGTAGCACTTAATGCTACTTAGAAAATTTTTTAATTTTTGTGATTTTTTTTGGATGTTACATGTTTGTTGTTCATATAAGTGAAAATTCTAATGAAAAAGTCAAACCTAGGTTGGAATACTATTCCATTTTGCAAGAATTTAATTATGTCTTTCCATAGGAAATACATGGACTACCTCCAAGGAGGGAGACTGATTTTACTATTGAATTGGTACTAGGAACAGTACCTGCTTCGAAATCCCCTTATATAATGAACACACTGGAAATAATTGAACTAAAGATGAAATTCAAGGAACTGTTGGATAAAGAATACATAAGACTGAGTGTGTCCCCGTGGGGAGCACTGGTGCTTTTTGTTAAAAATAAAAATGGTACCTTAAGACTATGTATAGATTATAGATAACTTAATAAAATGACTATTAAAAACATATACATGTTACCTTGTATAGACGACATGTTTGATCAAGTAAGAAGAGTTGCGGTATTCTCAAAAATTGATTTAAGATTCGGTTATCACCAAATAAGAATTAAAGACAAAGATATTTACAAAACCACATTTCGAACATGGTACGGGCATTATGAATTTATGGTGGTACCATTTGGTTTAACTAATACTCCGACCATGTTCATGTGTCTAATGAATAGTGTCATTCATAAATATTTAGATAAAGTTGTGGTTGTGTTTATTGATGATATATTGATCTACTCTAAAAACGAACAAGAACATGGAGAACACTTAAAAATGGTTTTACAAACTTTAAGGGAACATAAGATTTACGCAAAGTTTAGTAAATCTTACATTTATCAAGATAAAATACAGTATTTGGGACACGTAATCTCTAAAGAAGGAATTTTTGTAGACCCTAGTAAGATTAAGGCAATCATAGATTTTCTAGTTCCTAAAGAGTAACCGGGACTAGACCCTTTCTGGGGATTACAGGTTATTATCGCAGATTCATTGAAGGGTTTTCAAGGATTGCCTATCCAATAACTTCATTACAAAATAAATGAACAAAATTTGTGTAGTCAACCAAATGCCAAAAAAATTTTGAAAAACGTAAACACCTACTTACAACAACACCTATTCTAAGGATAGAGGATCCATACAAAGACTTTGGCGTATGTACGGATGCTTTCTTAGAAGGACTAGGTGGAGTATCATTATAAGATAATTATGTAATAAGTTACGAATCAAGAAAACTCAAGGAACATGAAAGGAATTATGGAACGCATGACATAGAATTGGCTGCAATAATACACGCTTTAAAAATGTGGAGACACTATATTATTGGAATAAAATTTACCCTAATGTCCGATAACATAAGTCTAAAGTATTTGTTTGACAAACAAAATCTAAATGCTCGCCAAGCAAGGAGGTTATCCTTCTTGAGTGAGTATGACTTTGAGATTAAACATATAAAAGGAAAGGAAAATAGAGTGGCAGATGGATTGAGTAGGAACACTATCCCAAATTTTTCTGCTGCCATTAGCAATTATAAAAATGATCTAGAGGATATAATCAAGGATGCATCTAAAAACGATGAAGAATATCTAAAAATTAAGGAAAAATTGAAGGAAAATCTAAATGGAATTGAATCCACAACTTTTTCTATGGGATCAAAAGACTTGTTAACATATAAAAATTGACTATATGTACCCAACTTTGAAGAAGTAAAACACTTAATCCTATATGAATTACATAAGAAACCATACTTCGAACATCTGAGATATCATAAAATGATAACAATGCTAAGAAAAGATTATTATTGGCCTAATATGAAAATTGATACTGCTAATTATTTAGCTAGATGCCTTGAATGTCAACAAGTAAAAACTGAACATCAGCATCCAACCAGTTTACTTCAACCCTTACCCATTCTGAAATGGAAATGGGAAGTCATAAGCATGGATTTTATAACCGGGTTGCCTAGAACTGCTAAACAACATAATTCAATTATGGTGATTGTTGATAAATTGAGTAAAGATGCACATTTTATACAAGTAAAGTCTACTTTTAAAGCAATAAATATAGCATATATCTTTATGAAAGAAATTTTTCGCTTGCATTATATTCCTAGAGTTGTAATATCTGATAGGGATGCAAAGTTTATAGGTAGCTTCCAAAAATGTTTATTTAAAGCTTTAGACACTCAATTGAGTTTTAGTACTACTTACCATCTTCAGATAGATGGGAAAACTGAAATAACTAATCAAATTCTTGAAGATATTTTACGTATATATGTGATGGACAAGCCAAATAAATGGGAAGATTATTTACACTTAGTTGAGTTTGCTTATAACAATGGTTATCAAGCATCTGTTGATGTATATGTAACTTCGGAACGTATTTCACATATATGTATATTATATTCATATAGAGATGTTATTATTCCTCTATACGGAAGTGGTTGTATTCCTATAGAGATGTTATTATTCCTCTATACGGAAGTGTCGTCATTTATATTGTAAGTGTCGTAACTTATACTTGATGGGTTATTAGACCACCTTGTTGGGGTCGGACCTGTATAAGTCATGTGGGTCAAAGGGTTATTAGACCACCCTATTGGGGGTCGGCCATGTGTGTCAAAGGGTTATTAGACCACCCTAGTGGGGGTCGGCCCAGTCAGCATTATGTTAAGTGGTTAAGTTGAGGCCGACCTAGTTGAGTAAAGGTCAAGTCAAGTTAGTGTATAAATAGAGAGCGTGTCTCTCTCATTTTACACATTCTATTCTCTCACTCACACTTTGGTGGTGCACTTGTGGAGGAGGAGGCTCTGCTGCTAGGAGAAGACTATCTCTTGTATTCTGGTTGTATCATTGCTCTATCTATCTCTGAGGAAGTTATTGGGGTTTTTCACCTTTTCGTTTTTCCCCGAGTAAACTCTGTGTCTCTTGTGTGCTTGCATTATTGTGTCCATGATTGATATGCTGTAGATTTGTTGTACATGTTGTTCTCTCAGTTAAGATCCTAGATCAGATTGAAGTAAATTCTGAAAATTTAACAGCATCTCTTAAGATGAGTCCATTTGAAGTGTTATATGGTCGGAAATGCCACACTCCTATATCATGGGATAACCCTATTGATAGAATTGTTCTAGGACCTGATATGTTGAAGGAGATGGAACAAACTGTTAAACAAGTACATCATAATTTAAAATTTGCTCAAGATGAACAAAAAATTTATGCAGATCTTAAGAGAACTCCAAAATAGTTTACTGTAGGGGATCATGTATACTTAAAAGTAAAGCCAAAGAGAAGTATATTAAGCTTGGCAATATGTTCCAAGTTAGCTCTCAGGTGTTGCGTACCCTTTGAAGTGCTAGCCAAGATAGGGCTGGTAGCCTATCAGCTTGCACTTCCTCCTTCTATAAAAGTTCATAATGTTTTCCATGTTTCATTACTGAATATATATATACATGATGCTACGCATATCATCGATTGGGGTGTGATTTAGGTAGAAATCAAGAGCGAGTTCGAAACAGAGCCTTTACGTATTCTATACAAGAAGGAGCTTATGCTGTAGAATTGAGCCATCACTCAAATAAAAGTGTAATGGAAGCACTTCAATCCTCAGGAGTAAACATGGGAAATGGAGGATCGTATGCGAACAACATATCCTTCCCTATTCGAGAATGAGCAAGAAGACTCTGAATAAAGAACACTCAGAGGACAATGTTAAAAATAAGGGGGGGGGAATGTAATACCCCAAAGACTTTTGAATTATTTTGATTAAGTATTTTATTTGAAAAATATTGTCCAAACATTATTTTGTAAAAGAGTTATAAAACAACTAAGCAATTATAAAATCATAGTCAGTTATGTTGGAAGTGGGCATGGAACAACCAAATGAAATCATAGGTGTGCAAGGAACAACTAAGCAATTATAAAATCAATTCAGTTATGTTGGAAGTGGGCATGGAGGCATCCAACGATAAGTTAGTTGAGCAAGTAGAGAAAAGAAAGGATATCCAAGCCAAAGTAAACAACTTGTAGTTAGAACAATTTCCTAGGTTTGTATCTTTGAAGGACACTCACCATTTGGTAGTTTTAGTTGGATCAATTGAAGTGTAATATGTGGAAGGAAAAGATGAGGATACAATGGAGCAAAAGACGACAACAAAAAGAGATTCATACTTATTGTTTGCCCGGGCATAGTACTTATTATAGATAGTTTATTTCCTTATCTTTTATATAGCAATTTTGTATAATCTTGAGGCAACTTTTTAGGCTTTACACCATCCAAATATTTTAAATATTAATGTATTAATTGTAATGTAAAAATAAAAATACTAAAGAAAATAATTATAGACAAACTAACCTTTGTCATCCTCATAAACTTCCACATTTATTTTATAATTAAGAAAATATCACAAGTTCTCCAATACACTAAAGCTTTATATAATATAGAATATAGTATTAAGATAATCTGTATAAATTTATCTCCTCCGTAAGGTCAACATGAGTTATCGCATCGACCCGGGGTCCATTCCAGGGTCTCAAAAGTTCTCTTGATTCCAAAAATGGAATAACTGGGAGCTGAATTTTCTCATCTTAAAAAAGGTCAACATGATTTACACGTGAACCCATAGGACCCACCAGCTCAATCAAATCTTATCTTTGATTGTCCTGATTCCTCATGACCCCTTCGGATGAATGGTCATTACCCACCCGTCAGATTTATGTACATTTATACAATTGGGAGAAGTTTTTCGTGGATATCTCACAACCGGTAGTCGTCGGTTAGCAGAGCAGAGATGAAATGGCATCTTAAAGTAAAAGTCAAAAGATAAAAGAGAAAGAAAAAGAAAGGAGTTGTTCTCTTTCTTTCTCGGTCCGTGGAGCAGAAGAAGGCATCCAAAGATTTATTCCAAAGTGGAATATTATAAACCATTTTCTTGATTGAGAGGTTAAGCACAAACGTCATTATTAATTTGGATGCATAATTTACGATATCAGTTAGAACATGTTAAATATGGTGTATGTGTTTGTAATTTTTTATTAAGTTTTTTCGTTTTTAAAATACATGTTTATACTATTTTATATTTTATTTGCTATAAATTAATTATAACTTTTAATTATAGTAAAATATTGCATAATTTATTTATTTTATTATTATTTAAAAAAAAATTATTGGACTTATTTTTGTGCTATTAATTTAATTTTAACATTGCATATCTTCTCTATTATCATATCATAATGTAAATAAATATTTAATAAATTAAAATTATTATTAAATTAATTGTCAAATTTTAATATAAAATTTTATACAAAATATAAAATCAAAGCTCCACCTCATTCAGAATTACCTATTCCCTTAGTATAAAAAAAATACATGGAACCAATTATAAAAGAATGATATATTTTGGAAAATTAATGAAAAAATAGTCTAATAAATTAAATTAAGTTGTTAAATGCTCTAGATCATAAGCATGTTAATATATGAGTTTTTATTTTTATTTTTCATTTTCTAAGGTTTTGAAGATTAATAATTTTAAAGTTATTTAAAAAAACCTATTTTGTATTTGTTTATTTAAGTGAATTTAATTATATTAGATAATTTTAACGATTTAAAAGTACAAATATTGTATTTATTAACAAAAGTTATTAAAGCTTTTATATATCCATTCTAATATAAAAGCAAAAAATAATCGCCAGAATTTTTAGTATTATATGTAAAAGAATATATTTAAGGAGTGAAATTTGTATATGGGTGAGAGTAAGTTGATGATTATCTCTCATAATGTTTTAAGTGGTAATATAAATATGGAAAACATCAATTAAGAATGATTTGACATATTTTTATAATTAATTTGAATATGATGTAAGAAGTTGAAATAGAAGAAATCAAATTAGCTTATGAGGTTAGAGTTTTTCTAACAACAGTATGTTACTTTCCTTACAAGTTATAATGCATGTGTTCCCATTCATGTAGGTGTTGAACACCTAAATAGTATAAAACATACTATTAATTTCGATATTCATTGTCGTAGAACTTGCTTATGAGGATTGAACATGAGAAGGCTTATTTTATGGTCTGGGTCCATTGTTTTCCTTCCCTAGGAAGTGATACAAGCATTAACTCCCATATGCATAGTGAAAAAAATCATAATGGTGCCTGTATCCAACCTGAAAGATAAAGATCTCTTAAAAAATATTAATGCAATTGTTCAATGACCACATTAACTCTAGGTTGATTCCTATGGCAACCACAATGTATTATATTGGTATATAACACTACAAAATAGGTAGTTGCATGCACACTATTATGCTTGGACATTCCATCATAAAAATTGATTGATTTATGATAGAGTATTATAAGAGTCATTGTTGATTGGATTGCGTGTTAATAACCACATTAAATTCATGTAACTATTGGAAGAAACAATAAATAATAGCTATGGTATTATGTTGGGAAAACCTTTTGTGAAAGGAAAGGGTGGTTGGATACCATAGCGTAGATTAAGCACATAATTATACCTCCCACTACCTTTTTTTCCAATTAAAAAATTGTAGTAATGGTGTATTATTTCTCATGATTTTTTCATGAGAAATTTTGTGGTTGATTGATATTATACATAGTGAATTGGCTCTTATTGGGAACTCGTTACAACCTACACATATAAGAATAATATTTGGTACAATTATAAAACTAATATTTAAGGAGGTATCCATGTCCACACATTTCACATGTTAGAACTTGTATTTGAATTCTTGACAAATTTTTGCACATACAAAGTTGGATTCTACGTCATCAGTTAGCACTTAAACATAGAGCATGCAATCATAAAAGAGAAAAATCCTTAAATAAAAGAATCATAACCATTTGATGCCTTCATTCCCGATTATTAATAATAGAGGCACTTGAATCCAAAGTCTTTATTATAGTAATTTCATTGTCAATTGGTTGTTTCAATGCATAGTACACTGAGAACAAAATCCTTGGAGTCATTGTGAGAATATAGATCTCCATAGAAATTTGAGAGCAAAGATCAAATTACATTTCATAGAGGATCCATGTTGGTGAGGTGTGTGAGGTATGAGCCTTACATTTATGGATCATATTGGTATTAGAGAAATTGGATATTTAACCGTGATGAAGCTACCAAAACTTTGAAGATAAAGAATATGAAACATGGGTAAAATAGAAAAGAGAGAAAGGTTGAAAGAACTACAAGCCACTGATGTCCATATTTGAGAAGAGAACAAACTCTTGAAGGAGAAGTTCTAATGTTCAAATGAAGGATGGCACATCTAGAAAAATACCTTGAGACCTCCATAAAACTGTTGTCATTGTTAAATAATCAGTTTGTTGAACATCAAACTTCCCTCACCAATGTCATGAAAGAATGGTACAAGAGAAGATTTCATCTTGTGCAATTGGGAGAGAAGGTAATTCAATTGAATAGTTGACAATATGAAATGATTATCCTAATGCCTTCAGCAGTAGAAAGTTGAACAAAGCCGAAAGAAATTATTCCACAATATAAAGAGAAGCATTAGGCA
Organism: Larix kaempferi; assembly: GCA_027924585.1. Classification (NCBI taxonomy): domain Eukaryota; kingdom Viridiplantae; phylum Streptophyta; class Pinopsida; order Pinales; family Pinaceae; genus Larix; species Larix kaempferi. The sequence continues at coordinate 5,873,365 of BSBM01000751.1, read as the reverse complement.
TGGTATTTGCAGTGCAGAAATACTGCCATTATCTATTGGCTAATTCTTTTGTCTTCTACACTGATCATCAAGCATTGAAGTACTTAGTCAATAAGCCATTGCACCATGGAAGATTATGTCGTTGGTTACTGTTATTCCAAGAATTTGAATTCAAAGTCATAATTCGACCAGTGAAGGAAAATGTCGGACTAGACCACTTGTCATGCATCGATACCGGAGAGGAGCCAACAGGAATCGAAGACGATCTACCATATGCACACCTGTTTATAATTGAAGTTGTCCCCTCGAAACTCACGAAGATTGCACAATTCCTCGAGGATGGACAAGCTCCAGAAGGAATGCCAGAAAAGAAAAAGAAGACCTTGCAATGAAAGTTGCACCTTACACTCTCATCAATGGATTCCTTTATAAACTTGGCCTAGACGACATACTACGAAGATGTGTGCTCGAACACAAGCGTCAGAGTATACTTTCAGAAGCACACTATGGACTGACAGGAGGACACTATCACGCTGACATCACAGTGAGAATGATTCAACAGTCTGGACTTTGGTGGCCGACAGTTCACAAAGACTGTTGAGATTTTGTAAGCAAATATGATAGATGCCAACGAATGGGTCGACCTATGCCAAGCAGAGAAATGCCGTTCCTGTAAATCCAAGTCGAACATTTGAAATGTGGGAAATTGATTTTATTGGACCTTTCCCAATACTTGGCAGACGAATAGGTGCACGTTACATCATCACTACAATAGAATATGTCACTAAATGGGAAGAGGCAGGACCCGTTGAAACATGTTCAAGCGAGTTAGTTGCTAAATTCATATATGAGAATATTATCACATGATTCGGATGCCCACTTACATTGATTAGCGACCAAGGTACTCACTTTGTCTGTAAAAATATTAGCACACTCACAAAAGAATTTGCAATTGAGCACATAATAAGTACGTCTTATCACCCACAATCAAATGGCATCGTCGAAACACTTAATAAAACACTTACCAAAGGGTTGACAAAAATGTGCAACATCGATAAAGACGATTGGGATGACAAGATACCTTCCGTACTATGGGCGTACAGAACGACATATAAAAGAACGATAGTTCAGACTCCTTTCACACTGGTATATGGTCAAGAAGCAGTCGTCCCCCTGCACTTTCGACGAAAGCTGCAAGAATTGCTGAAGTTTTACACATCGATGTCGAAGATGCAAGCAATGAAAACCTTGTTCAACTGTCGAAGCTTGGCGAGACCCGACAGATAGTGATACATCACCAAGAAATACAAAAACAACAGCAAAAAGCATGGCATGATAGAAATATCAGGCATAAAAATATATCAATTGGTAACTTGGCATTGTTGTCTAACAACCGCGTTAAGGGTAAACCAAAGAAGTTGCACACAGTGTGGATGGGTCCATATATTGTCAATAACATCAATCCCAATGGATGAGTCCGACTAAAAATGTTACAAGGTGTCACATCCCCTCCCGTCAATCCGATGCAAGGGAGCGAACATGACCAACATACCGGTCTTATTGACAATCTCAGCCCCATTCAAAACGCTAAGAAATGCATGGATAAATAAAACTTGTGCATACATATTCATACTCAACAAGCACATCGGAATTAAACACTATATATGCACACAGTATCATCATGCATTCAACATATAAACAACAGTCATTAATTAAAACATTGCATAGCATAGAATTAACATAACTCAACCACAAGAATACTTATCTTCAAATGTAAATGTCCCAACAACTGGCTATGTGAGAGCAACGTTCCACCCAACCATAGATATCTGTCCAGCCTATATTCTTTCAGCTGAGAGATCACCCCCGAGCTGGGTTGTGTATCCACTAAGGAGGAACTAGATGGGCTCACTCACAGCCATGGTTTCACTCAAACAGTCATGCTAAGCCAACACCCAGTTGGGTTTATCAAGCATGCAATAAGCAAAGGGGGAGGATGTTAAGCCAGTGAGCTCAACCCCAAAGCTATAGACATCTCAAGCTAAATTCAAGCAATCCAATCCTCTGTTCAAACATCCACACTTGGATTTCTCACAATTCTGTCATCAAGTAACTCAATTTCATCACTGGTTTTCTAGGCTATAAAAATTGGGTTTTCCAATGGATTCTGGGGTATCTAATTTTCTCAATTTCGCCCCAAGGTTCATATCTATGGATCTCCATTGGATTTCACCTTCAAATACCAATTCTGGGTGTTTATGGCTCTTCAAAACGTGGGTTCTTGCAAAGTTGCGATTTCTGGTTTTTCTCACTGTTGGGCATTCGTAATGGATGGAAACTGATGCTGGGATATTCAACAATGGAATGGGAATGAGTAAGAACCCATTCCCATGAGGTAGAGTGACTTGTGGGTCAAGAAAACAAAGCCCATACTCTGCCATACGAATTTCTGGGCTGTCCATGCTCCATTGAAGCCATGGACTGAATTCTTCAACAACTTCCTTACAACATAATTAAATGTCAGCAAAGAAAGTCAAATGGGTTCTCACAATGACATTTGGAAGCATACGGTTCAATACTAGAACCCCCTCACCACTCCCTAGTGGATACACATGGCCCCTTCTCATTAGTTGCTCCCATAGCCAGTTTTGGTATTTTATTGCATGATGTTTATTTACATCATTTTTACAATGTTCCATGGCTAAATAGCACATGGGTAACATAATATCTAATACTTGTCATTTAAATAAAATTCTAGCATCCACTAGCGGGGCTTTGGCCTTGAGCTCCTCGCTATGAATACATACATCACATGTATATAATATTTACATTAAAAGCTAATATATCCTAAGGGTCAAAATGGGGTATTACAATCCCCCCCCCCTTAGAATAACACCATCCTTGGTGTTCCAATACTTAGGAATTCATATACAATTTACACGTCCAAAATTTTCAAAATGTTTTTGCAGATCTGCCCTGCATTCCATCATTTACTTTGAACTTTTAGGACCCAGTCCTTTGGCTTCCATAAGCTTCTCCTGTTGGTTTTGATCTTTTAGCTCATCCATAAGTTTGAAAAATTTATGGTTGCTACCCTCTTGATGTTCTTTTGTTGGGCAGTTGCGGAGGCAATGATGTCCTCCACATTTCCAACATTTCACTAGTTGCTTCATCTTTACCTACTCAATTTTCTTTGAGTGTTCATGCCTGGAACATTTCTTAATGGACCAATGGGGTGAATGCCTCATCATTGATCCACTTTCCTTTCCCTTACAAATTTCTCTCATAACGCGTTTTACCTCACTTTGCATACAAATAGAGTCCTGCAAAACCTTGTGGTTCATCTCATTCTGCCGCTTTTGTAGCTTTAGTAGTTCTCCAAGATTTTCTTGGGTCTTGGAAATTGTTTGAAGGAGACTTCCAGCCAAGTCCAATAGCCTTTGGTCTACTGCCATGGTCAAGGTGCACAAATGGCTTTCACTTTGCTCACATGCAGCACTTGCTTTGCAACAAGTGTAATAAATTAACTTCATTTTCTCACCTGTGAAATGCATCATTGTAATTCTGTTAGGCCAAGCACAACAAAAATATTAAAATCGGTCAATTAATTGCCCAATTGACATGGGTAGTCCATGCTTCATCCATGAGACTTTCATACTTTTCATGCTTTCCCAACAGGCACATGAGCTCATTCATGTCCATTCTTTCATAGGGAATTAACTACTTCAGCATTCACAATTTATTTCAAGCAAATAAACACACTCTACTTTCAGCCATACATGCATTCAACAATTTTCTGTTTTTATAAATGCATCAATAGAAAAGGAAAGAGAGAGTAGTAAGAGTTTTTCTCCTCTTTTTCTTGTTCCATTCTGGAATCCACACCACCACTGTATTTTCATGCTCTTAGCCTCTTTCACTTTAACGTTAATGCTTGACCTGCCCTTCTTGGCTATGACACTTAGTGTCTATGGTCTATTCTAGACCTCTCAACCATGGAGTCCCTCCACATGGTTTGTCTACAACTCTTGGCTGCCAGGACCCACACATTCCCACTAGCAACATCGTTCATTACTGCTCAAGCTAAGCTTTTTAGGACAGTCACATGTCCACATGCATCCTTAATATGCTTTCATAGTCCTTGCTTCCAGCAATAACTACACTCAAACATCGAATCAATTCACATGTTTAGTTTATTTTCATAGGTTTTATCTCTAAACAAGAGTTTAGGAAATCATAACCAAATCATGTACACATGTATATTCATATTAAATAAGCAAGAAGTTACTAGATAACCAAATACTTATCTGCATTGGATGTCTTCACTTTATTCCAGAGGGTCCTTCTTTGCTTTACAAGCCTTGGATTTCCTATGGATACAATAACGAATGTTGGGCTAGTACGCGGGATACTCCTCAACCATTCATATAGGCAATGCTAAGTTAGTACGCCGACTGGTTTTATTAGACATCACATTTAGCAATATGCTAAGCCAGTTGTTTGTCCTAAAGTTTGCATCGACGGCTGAGTACAAAGTTTAGGCACCTCGAATTGAATGAATCTGGATTTTGAGTAGCAGAAGAGGAAAATGAAGGTGTGGATGAATAATCAAAGGTACTGATAGGTATATAGAAAGGACGGTAAACAAAGATGAGGTAGAAGTACATAAATACAAACAGTATGAGCTAGCCATGAACCAGGTATATAATCACAAACAGTTGATCACATATCTGAATATTTAATGCCTTAATAATAGAAAAACATTATGTAAAAAAGGGACTACAAACACACACATTTGTAATGAGAAACTAGCATCAAAAACACTGACTTTCATAAGAATCATGACAGAAGTATCAAAAACATTAAATATTATTTGTATTGATAGAAAACTAGAGTGGCTCATCAAGGATCTCTCGTCCTCATACAGTTCTAAAATATACCCACAGAGCTGCAAAAGAAGTTACAGATTGGTAAGCTCGACCCTCACAATCACTCACAGCCTCTCGGCTGGAACCTCCTCCCTTTCATAGTCGAATCTCAACTTCTTTAATAGGTGATGAGATGAAACCAAAATTGGACCCAAATCCTTAGTTGGCAAAAGATATTCACAAAATTCACTCTTTTATTTTCAATCGGTGACAACTATTCACTCAAATGGTGATTAAATATCAGGTGGTTTCTGTAGCTAGCACATTCTTTGTTTTACCATGATTATCTCTTTAAATGCTGCAAACTGGCACGATATACTCCCCCATTTTTGTTATATTAGTTGGAATGTGAAGCACTGCAAGCCACCACTATAATCTTGCAGGTTTGGTGGTGATTGTTTCCACTATTGGCGAATGAGGTGATATCGTGGCATCCATCTTATTCCCGTTCACGCTAAGAAGTAAAACCATCAAATGTTTGACCATTTAAGATTTTACATTTGGTGAAATTGGCAGTTTGATAACCCTGTGACTCAGCGATGAGATAACATGGCGATAATCTATCTTTAGAAGATCAATTTGAGCATTTGTTTTACCCTTTCAATGATACGGTGTTCTCGTGCCACACTTCCCAATTCTTCCACTATCATAACCATGATTATCCAATCATGATTTTCCTTATCACCTATAAGAGCCTTAAATTCTTTCCATTGGCTATTGCTTCAATTTTATTCCATGAATCTTAGCAATGTAAACCATGCCCACAGCTTTGAAGTATTGAAACCATATCAAGAGGTCAATTACAGAGGATACACGCTAATTTTTATCAGGAAATTGAATTGCGATGGCAATGACTAATGAAATGATGAACACATATGACCTTTGGACAACGCCAATGTGGTATAGATTGCTTATGTTTGTGACAAGTTGAATTTCCCAATACTGAATGCATTGAAGGTCGTAAGCACTTTGGGCACTTTGATAATAAGCACTTTATTGATGTTTTTTGCTTGTCATTTGATACCTTGCAAAATTTATATATATAATCAGATATATGTGCACACTCAGTCATGGCTATAACTGGCAGTATGTCTTGTCACGAGGTCTCACTGCTCCTAAATTTGAAGGCTATCCAACACCATTAGCCACCATGTTCGAGTTCGATGGAGATATTTTCCTATTGCATTTGGAAGCCATCTTCATGCAAAACAGAGCCACCAATTGCTCCATTAGTTAACATTGCCTCATACTTTGCCGAAATGAAATTCTCAAGAGAAGTTCGATAATTTTCTGCAGGTCACTTGCAATTTGGAGGAAGCTCTGCTTTCCAGTAGTCATCTGCCTTGAACTCATGGCATCTGGGTACTTTCACATGCACGCTGCCAGGATCAAAAGCAAATTTTAATGGGAAAAATTTCGATACCAACATCGGCTCCTTCTGGGGATAGAGCCCTCCCTGTGGGGCTCTAAGAAATGTAGACCAAGTGCCTTATATCCATTGGGTTAGAGTCTTATTCAACTATCTGAACTACTGCAGATGATGCAGATGATAACAAGCTGAAAACAAATCTGCTGAAAAAAACTGTGCACCACTTCAACCTCCTCATTGTTGGTGTCCATTTTTGTCACTATTTTTTATCGTTCAGTCTACTCGAAATGGAGTTATTTCTATCATTCTTTGTTATATTAGGTTGTTTTCTTGTCATCCAACCCATCAAACAATCCAGGTATGGATATATTTACCTATTACACAAATCTTGTTTATATTTCATTATATTATGATTTGTTTATGTTAAAATGGCATTTTATGGGCATAATTGACATTTGTGTTTTAATTGACAGGCGCGTTTTTCAAGTGACCCTTCATTCAGACCACATGTTTATAATGTTGATCTCAAGCATGTTCAACTCATCATTCAGCCCCACGTTCAGCCTCGCATTCAGCCCCCGAAATCCACGGTTGGCATATCTCAGACCGTTAAAGCAGAAGAAGGGCACGTGGGTTCTGTTTTCGAGGTGGAGCTGATGGTTAATGAGCTCTTGCTCTAGAAGATCCATCCCCAAGTTCGCTGAGCTTGCCAACGCATCACCACGCCCACGTTAATATCCAAACGCCGATTCTCTTGCTCGTTGGCCAGGAATCAAGCATGTCCGCTCACGCACTTGCATGACATCGTTTTGGAAGAAGTATGTCTACCCACGATCAGTCTGTCAATACACAGCTCGTCCCACGTCCAAGGTAGATCGACGTTGCAGCACCTGCATGAAGAAACCAACTCCGTGTAAGCTCAGTAGATGCTCTCTGTGTTGGCATGCATCATTCAAAGCAATAAGTTATTCATAAACGCCTATGTTATTAGAGAGGTCGACTCTGTCGACCCTCTCGTCCATTGTAAAATATATAAATAGACGCTGGTAGACAAAATCAGAGTTAGTCGAGTTAGCTAGTTTTTCAGTCTTAGTAATTCACAGCTGTTCAGAGATAACGTAAAGACAGAGTTCTGTAATTTTCTCAAGTTAATGGAAGTTCCAGTTTGTTGATATTCTTAGTAGCTAAATCAATCCAGTTTTCCATCTCTGATTGCTGGGAAGGGCCCCTCATCAACCGAAGGTTTTGTCTTTGTTTTCTGCATTTTATTTTCTGCAAATAGTTAGTTTGTTTTCCCTGTGTTTGTAATAAGTTCTTGTTTGTCTTTATATGATATTTCTTCCTTCTCTGTAATTTATATTATGCTGCTAATTTAATTTGTGTGTACAGGATTAGTAAATGGTTGACCAATAGTTTAATAATTTGTAGTTTGCTTTCAACCTTTCTTTCTTCCATCATTTATAATTAGATGTTGCTATCAATTCCTCCATAGTTAGCATTAGCCTCAACTTCTTCCTCTCTGTTAGTTTCTTTCCTGTCGTTGTAGGTTCACTCTCTTCTTTCATCTCAACCTTCTTCTTCAACATATCATAGAAATAGTTTATCTCCTTTAGACAATGATTAAAATAGGTTGCTTTCTAAATTAGCATAGCTTCTCAACAAGTCTTCTGACTGATTTCTTGCATTATAGGTTCATGTGCATTCGCCAACTGACGTCAAGATCATCAAAACTCTCCTTTTCCTTAGTTTAGTTCGTTTTTCCTCAATCGGACTGCCATTCGGACTGTCATTTGGATTGGCATTCGGATTGTCATTCGGATTTTTACCCTTTCTGCACTAGTTTTATGGTTTTTTAGAATACAGTTTCTTCTGCCTATTAGATATAATTCTTCTTGCTTCTAATTTACAGTTTTAGGTATAATTTAAATCTGGTTTCATGTTTCCTAGATTTTTTTATTAATTTCTCCCATTATTTCCTCTTTTCATCTCATCTCCCTTCACCTTCTTCTAACCTTCTTCCAGAGTTAAGTTTTTGTATCAGATTTGATAATTAGTTACTGTTTTAGAGTTTATTAGTTTTGTTTCTAGATAGTTTATTTCTAAATCTTAGTTAACAATTTCATTCTTTAAGTTGTTTTAATTTGTTAATCATAAAGATTAGTTTCCATTCATGCAAATAATGAGACATTCATAATATTTAGATTTGGATCAGTAATAAGTATCTTTATCAAGTTTTCTACTTGCTTCTATATTCATATCTTTATCAAGTTTTCTACTTGCTTCCAAATCAAGTTCAGAAGTGAATATCTTTATTAAGTTTTCTACTTGCTTCTAGTCTCATTAGTTTCATGGATAGTAGATAGATCAACATGTTTAAAGTTAATTGTAGTTGGTCTCTTTGTAGTTTACATATCTTTGTTGAAGTTAGATTAGATTTACTTCCATTTTCTTTTGCTATTACACTTGAAATCCATTACGATACATTCACTCCAGTTTGTGTTAGATGGGAATAGACGCTTTTCTTGAATTAGTTGTTGAAGTCATCTAGTTTATAATTTGCTCTGATTAGCATAGTTTTTGCTTATGTAATTTATTATTGAGTTTAGTTATCTCATAGATAGTTATTTACAGTTGTTTTCTAATTCCTAGATTAGAATCTAAAAATCGGCAGTTCAGTTCTAGAATTATTTACATTTACAAGTTCTCCCTAGTAATTATCATTTGGTTATCAGTTCTTTTCCTAGATTAGTTGTGAATTAATCATTTCATATTTGTAGTTCTAATTTTGCTCATAATTGTAATCTGGAAGTTTAAATTCAATAGTTTCTTTTTTGTTCATAAGTAGTTGTTTCTTAGTATTTATTTTTCATCATTTTCCATTGTCTAAACATAGAGTAGAGTAGTATAATCTATACTATTATGATCCATTGATTTAGTTAAATTTAATAGTTGTATCTTTTGAAGTTTGACTCGGTTTTTCATTTTGAAAGATCTTTCGATCTTTTCTTTATTAAATATTTTGAAGGTCTAACAAGCCGAAAAAATTAGGTGCCATTCTACGTCAGTATATATTTTTCCTCAACTCTAAGATTACCAATCCCGGTCGATAATTAAATATTAGGTGTTTTATTTGAGATAGCTCACACACCCAACACTCATTGGGGGCTTTGACCAACCATCTCCTATTTAAACTTGCCTCCCGACCAGAGTGCCCAAATGGATCCACGACCACGTTCTTGGCACGTCTTTTGAGGTGGTACGGACTGTACGTTTTAGCAGCTAAATGTTGTGGCACAAATATCAAGGAAGGGATTTCTAGAAGGCGCATAAGTGAAGGTGACCAAAGTATGCCAAGTTTATAGTCATTTTTCACGATTTTTCAAGAGGAGTCCACTGGTGCAGACAAAATTTGGATCCGATGTGCATAATTTCTGTCCATTGTCAGAAGAGAGGTATACTTATATACTTTGCCATGTAATTTCCCATTATGTTGAGATTATAGATTGACCTCTCCATTTGAGAAGCGGGTCTGGAGATCCTTCTCGGATGAACTATGTTATCAATCGTGTCTCCTTTTATGCATGTGTTTTATCTTCTACATGTGATGTTCCTCTTCATTATGTGCATATGAGCTTAATTTACATTCTTTCATGCATTTCACTTTTAAGTCATATAATAGAAAGATCCTGGATCATTCACCCTTGTATCGTCTTCCCTCGGCATGTTTACAGCTAGCATGGGGTTAGCCTCTGTTGCAATGTCTTCCTCTTTCATAGCAGCAGAGGATGTTTCATGATCTCTTTTCTCCCCCGAGCACTGTTCGCCTCTAGCTCCTGTATCTACGCCATAAAGAATTGTCTCATCTTCTCCATGTTAGGATATTCCTATACTCCATCCTAGTCCCACCAGTATTTTGATCCTTTACATTTTCAGTCATGCATGCACTTTTAGGGTTTGCATGCATCCCAGTCATCAGTCCAACACCTAGCCCTTAGTTAGCCAGCCCCAAGGAGCTTCTCACTATTCAGTTTTAGCACTCCAATTGCTTAATGCGCCCTTCTTCCTTGATTTTAGGAAGCAACTCACCCTTCTTCACCTACCAGTCCAGTTGTCTTCAGTTTATACTCAGTTACACTCAGTTACACTTAGTTACACTCAGTTACAGTCAGTTATACTCAGTTACACCTACCAGACTCAATTTGACTGATGGTTGACAGTTACTTGAGCATTGATGACTCCACTGATGATGATGAAGACTTCCAGTTGTGCTCCGATGATCATGAGGACACCTAGTTATGCTCCGATGACACTCTATTGATCTTATGATCACTCTGAGAGGCTAATTCGAATTACCACCTTAGGCATTCGAATCCTCTCTACCATTGTACTATTTATTTGTCCATATTGTGATTAATTAACTAGTGTGTGTGAAGTATTATTGCTTCTATCTGAGTTCTACTGTACCATATTATTCTGTTGCTCATTATACTGTATTGACCACTCTTCTTCTATTTTCTTGCTTAATCATAATCATTCTCTTGTGAGGTATACATCATCTCTTAGATCTACTGTGAGGATTTTCACACTCCAATGATAGCTAGCAAAGGTGAGGGGAGGTGGAAAAGCTTTGTTATGTTTGCGCACTAATCAATGAGTGTCTGCACCCGGTCACAGAGGTCCAGAATTCGAGCCTACGCGTCTTCCTCCATTTCCTTTAAGTCCTTGTATATGATCAACAACATATCAATTATCGCAGCAAGGTGGCACGCAATGCATGCACCACTAGGCTATAGAGAGCGGGAATCGTGGCCATGGCCTCATCTACTTGAAGGGCGCTGTCAATCCCAAGCCATAGTGTCGAAACCACAATAGTGCCGAAGGAGAACACATAAGGTCTATGCTAGGATGGACGAAGGAAGGGTGTTGGAGCAGGAAGTATCAGAGGAGAAACAACACACCCCCGAGATTGAAATGCTCCCTTTGTTTCTCTAATGAGCCATAATATTCCCACTGCATGAGACAAGGACCGCCCTGATCGGAAAATTAATTGACATGATCTGGTTTGAATGGGAATGTTAATTGTGCACAGTAAACGACGTTGTCGCTCAAGCCTCATCGCCAACCGGTGCATCCTACGTCCCAACCTCAATCCCATCAGCATTAAAGGTTCTCCTCTTGCCTTTTGTCACCCCATCCGGGATCACAGAAGATTCAATGTACTTGCACATTTATTTTATAGTTAAGAAAATATCACAATTTTTTCAAGTCAAAATTTGTATGCTTTACAGTCCAGTATGGAGGAGATGTTGTCACGTAACTTAGAGTTATGTTACCAAAAATAAAAGTAATTAAAAAATTCATGTCGCCTCATAAAATAAAAAATTAAAACCAAATGAAAAGTAATTAAAAAATCCATATCGACTTAAAAAAAAAACCCTAGCATCGATCCATCTTAAACCCGAATCTATCAAGCACCAAGAGTGATCTATTTACATCTCAAAAAATTGGATCTGTCTCAATACTTGATAAATCCAAGTTTAAGATAAATCTATACTGATAGTTAAGAAAAACTCACAACTCTTTTAATTCAAAATTTATAATTTTAAAATAAAATACATAAATCTAACTCCAAGTTTCAAATTGACATAATCTTCTTTGTAATAATGACTTGCCACTTTATTTTATTTTTCTCTTTATTTAAACAAAAAGAGAAAAAATCAAAAAATCAAGACATAATTAAAGTGAAAGTAAAAAATCAAAAAAAAGAAAGGAGTTGTTGATTTTCTTTTTTTTCTCGGTCCTTGGAGTAGAAGGAAGACATATCAAAAATGTATTTGCAAGTGGAATATTGACCAGTTTTCTGCGGGTAAGATAAAAACGCACAACTTTTTCAATCAATTTTTATTAAATCTGGTAATAATATTCATAATAAAAAATTGGAGGCTTATATATAGAACCATATATTTAATCTTTCTTCACAATGAAGATGGTGGAATGAATAAATCAATATAGATATGGTGTGTATGTGTTTGTATTCTTTTATTAAATTCTTCTTTATTATGTTTTATTTAATAAAATCTTGTTTATAATAAAATGTTGCACATCTCATTCATATTATTAATATTTTTTTTTAAAATCTTATTTAATTTATTTATTTTCAAATAATTAAAATATCTTATTTAATTTATTTATGTGAAGTCAATTTAATTTTAATATTATGTATATTTGTTTATATTATGAGAACGTAATGTATATTTCATCATATTATTATTATTTTAAAATTTTTAATTTTAATAAATAATTTTTATTTCATATTTCATATAAAATTTTCTTACAGAAATTTAGTTTAGTCATTTTATATTCGCTCCTTTTATTGTCACATTTCAACATAAGTTAAATGTAAAATTTATTTACATGATGTTATAGTAAAAATAAAACTACTCATATGAAATATTTTTTTTGTAAGGTTCACAATTATATTAAACTAAAAATAATGTACAAATTGAAAAGAATAAAAAATAACCATTGTGTGCCTATATGGCATTATTTGGGTCTCTGTCTTACTCTGAAATTGTCTGTAAAAGAAATCTAGAAACTCTAGAGTTAATAGTCTAAAGAGATATATCAAAAAGGCCACCCACGGGATGGGAGTTATGACCAAGTTAGCAAAAATAATATTGTTTGAACCAGAAATAAAGCTAATCTTGGCACCAGAGAAAACATTTCCAATACTATTCATCATTAGATATAAAGATAAGGGGAGGGATTGGGTAGTCGAGGCTTGGAATCTCGGCTTTGACATGTTGTGGAGCATCGTGTTGATAGGCACATGGGCATCGACGTAATACCATCTGTACATCCAAAGACCTTGTAGGGGATGCTATGCTAAAGGTCTTCCCCATTAATTCTTTGGAAAGGGAATTAAATTTAGCATTGATTTGTTCGTCTTCCACCATTTGATAGTGAGCTAACCACTGCATACCCTCTTCCAAAACAGCTAGTCAAGCTGACAAGGAAGCATCGTTGTTATCATGATGGAGCTTTCCCTCTACACAATCCTCCATCGCCGTACTAAATTGAACCTTCATGTTCCACAACATACTCAGAGTGCAGGTGTAACAGGTTTCCCGAGTCCTGGTGGAGCCATAATTTTCAACCATTGTCCCTAATTCATCAACCAACTACTCTAGATCAGGTGGAATTCCTCTACTTTGCAGGTGATGCTCCAACCTAGAGGTGCGCTCTCCTTCCCTCTACTTCACCTGCTACTCGAAAAAACCCCTAGAATTCTCCATGTCCTTTGTATCCCAAGGCATATGGGTTCTCTTGGGGCCATCTATAGTTTTCTTCTGCGCTACCTTACGATGAACCATTGTGAAATGGGAGTCACCTATGTGCCAGACAAAGGGGTGCTCAGCGTGAAAGAGATGGAAAAACAGTAGAGCAGCTAGATAACAACAATACCATGAAAATATCCACTTGAATAGGTTGTCCAAACTATGTTTTGGAAGGAAAATACGCTGGCACTCCCACATTATAAGCCACAACATAATTCCATCACCTATGAGGAAGTGGTCGGGACGAGCATGAATCACCATGAAATCTCACACGAAGGAAGTGTCTGAGAAATGAACATCGGATGATAGAACCTTTGAATGCCTGTACAAGTTGACTGAATAAACCATAATGTCAAGAAGAGAGCACCAGTTTTGAATCACTTTGGGTTGGACATCCAATGTTTACCCAACCATCTACCCAGAGAGTTATGCATGATCTCTCTACATAGCTAGAGACATACCACACTCGCCATGGGGATTACTTATATGAAATAAATTGTAAAGAAAATGTTTATATGAAATAAATTATAAAGAAAATGATATATTTTGCAAAGTCAATAAACAAATAGTTTATTAGATTAACGTGAATGATTGAATGTTATGCAAATATGAATCTCTAAACTTTTTTTTTTCATTTTTAATGTTGGGAAATATTAATAAATTTTAAGTTATCCTTGAATTCTTTTCTTTTTTTTATTTGTTTATTTAAATGAATTTTAAATTATTAAACAATTTTAACTATTTATAAGAAAAACATTATATTTATTAACCAAAATTATTAAAGTTTTATATATATTATTGGTAATATAAAAACAAAGAAAGAATTGTAATAATTTTCAATTTTATTTGTAAAAGTGTATTGAAACATATTTAAGGAGTGAAACTTGTATGTCCATGAAAGCTTTATATATATTCATTGTAATATAAAGATAAAGAAAGAATTGTGTTTTATTTATTGATGGTTTCTTATAATGTCTTGGTTGTAATGAAAAATTGAAAACATATGTTGATTTGGAAGGATGATTTGAATATAATGTAAAAATAAGAAATGTAGAAATAAAATTGTGAATAATGCTTTCTTTTTATATAATTTGTTTTTCAAATGGAAAATTAATAAATTATATTATTTTAAAATTATGGAATTAATTATATTCCTAATATTATGAGGTTAGTTATGCACGTAAATAAGGCAATAAAAAGTTATAGAAAGAATGAAATATGTCTATAATTAAGACTATGATAAATATAAACACAAAAGCAAATTTAAAATCATAAATAATATTATTTTAAAAAATCATATATTTGGAATCTACATAGTTGGATCTATATGTTTGTATAGTTTCATCGGGGATGGATTTGTTGTTTTTATAGTCTAAACCACCACGATTGTCATGCCAAACCTAATTCCAAAGCAACCAACTTAGCTAACATGCGATTTGGAGTTCTTAATCCCACTAAGAAAATTTTGAATTTAAGGAACATGCACACATTATATGAATATGTGCTATTGTGAATAAAAATACACAGTCTCATTTTAGTCTTTCCTCTTTTCCCAATGTCCGTGATATTGTAGAAGATATTCATTATTCCCAATGCATTTGATAGCTTTTTTCATGGCCATTAAGTCTAACAATCTTTCTATAGTGCATAAGGCCCTTGATTTCCTCCCTCAACCATGATAGGGGTCTTGAAACCCAATGCAAAACATACTAACAATGCCCATATTCCCTATCGCAGAACTTGTTCATGGACATTGAGCATGGAAAGGATTTTTTTAGGGATTGGGGCCTTTGTTTTCCTTGCCTAGGAAATTATACAAGCCCTACTCCCATATGTGTTTTAAAAAAACTCTTAATGGTTCCCATATCCAACTCGAAGACCAAATATCCCATAGAAAGGATCAGTCTGGTTATTCGAGTCCTAGTTCATGGCCCTTGAGTTTGGGAAGCTTCATTTTGGACTTAAGGTCCTTGTTTTCCTCCTCTGGGTATGGTATAGACCTCGAGATCGATTTTTACTATACAAAACATAATAATGGTGCCAAAGATCCTCTATAGAGGCTAAAGATCCTTGACAGAGATCTCATGTGGTTTTAGGATGACTACTACATGAAGCTTGATTCTAAGAAGATTCAAATAGGGCCTTAACACCTTGTGTTCCTTGCCTAACCATTTTCAAGAGCACGAGTCCAATACATGGTGTGCAAAATATCATAATGGAAATAAGATCCAACCTAGAGGCATGGAGACCCAACTATGATGCTCAAAATCTACAAATGTCACTTATATCACACTTGGAGATTGTAATACCCCCAGTTTTGACTTGGAATGTATTTAAGAAAAAATATGTCATTGATGTAAGTAAATGTGCTAGTATGGATTCCTAGTGTGGAGTTCAAGGCCAAGGCCCTACTAGTGAATGTCTAGGAAGGCATAATGCAAATATTTCTATATGGACCATGTCATTTGTTTGTCATGCTAATTTGAAAACGATGTAAATATTATGTTGGAAAAATAATAAAATGGTCCAAGATGGTTGTGTAAAGAGCACTAGAGGATCTATGATTCCAATAGTGGGGAAAATGAAAGGGGGCTTATGGGAGATTAAATACTCTATTGTTAAGTGTCAACCTTAGAAATCACCCATTTGCTGCTATGTTCCTTAAATGAGCCAATTACTTTATTTTGACTATTAAATCCAATCATTGAATGCATGTGTGAATTTGTTGGGAAAAGTCTCCTCATGTAGTTATGGAAGCATGGGACATACATAATTCTATGACAATTGTAAGAGTGATTCCTTCTATGGTCAAAAGTTATGTGAATTGTCTATTCACCATTCTCTCATCTCCTTTGGAGTCTCATGCTATTTTCTCCATTTTCCATTATTATTACCAAACTGGAAAATAACAAAAAATTCAAATTATGAAGGAGACTTTCATATTTTAGACAAAAGAAAATGGCTATAGGTGAGCATAGAGTTTGCAAAAGTTGGGAAACTTTACCCATTGATTTTTTATACTTTTGCATGCTTGAGAATCCATGGATTAATGGTCACGAGAGGATCTCCAAAAGCATACAATAGATTGGACTCTCATGCCACACACGGGTAAGCACTGTAAAGGTTGGAATCCCTAAGGGAACTATGGATCATTGAAGGGAAATGCCTTCCTTGTGTCGTTGGAAGGAGTGACATGGCTTTGATGGTTGAGTGGGATTCTTATAGAAGCTTTGGATGAGCATTTGGCTATGCATTGAGAGAAAATGGGTTGTGAGGTGAGAGAGATAGAAACTTGCAGGTGAGTTGCAGGTGTTTCCTTCACCCTGGTGGCTTTATAGCCCAGCTTGGGGGTGGTATCTGTAGTTGATACCTATAGTTGGGTGGAAATTTTCTCTTGCATAGCTATTTGCTTGGATCCTCTTGTTTAAAGATAAGTATGAACTCTGTGTATATGAATATGGAATGATTTGATTTTCTTCATGTGATGATTGTGCTTGTTAATGCATGATTTATGTGTAGATAGAGTTTTAATTGTTTTGTGTTTTACATTTATGCATTGCACATGCATTTCTTATTTATAAATTCTAATTATGGCTTGCATGGGGACATGGCAGAGTGGTATTAGAGCTCTTGGTTGCAACACCGAGGTCGCATGGGCTTCTTTAGGTCTCACATAGCAAGAAGGGTAACAAGGGCATACATTGTGGATGGCAAGGGAAGATGGCTTATTTCCTTTGTGTATATGTTTAGTGCTAATGTGAAGTCTAATGTCAATAACACCAACATTTTCCAACTTTTTTTCTTTAGAGGTAATCTTTTAACTTTGAAAACCTTACAATTTATAGTGGGTTGTGTCAGTTTGATTTTGTTTATTAGTTGGGTTGTCCTTCTTCGATTGGAAGGAGGTATTCATAAACAATATCATACTCATTTTATATCACACTCTAAACCTAGAGTTGGGTTGTCCTTCTTGGATTGGAAGGAGGCATTCATAAAAAATATCATACTCATTTTATATCACACTCTAAACCTAGAGTTGTTGTAATCATGGAAGTTGTTATTATTGTTGTACGCATGGATTTCATTTATTTTTATTTATTTTTGCAAGGATTAAGATGGAACTGTATTGGATGATTTACTCTTAGAAGAAACATTCTTATGGTTTTTGTAATGATATTGGAAATAATGTGTAGTATATCAGGGAGTAGATTTGCAATAACTTTGATTATAACGGCTTTAGGAAAATGGGTGTATAATGCCCTACAAATCCTTGCTTAGATAATGAGAATTAGTAGTTATCATTTTCATCATTATTTTTCACTAAATTTGGGGAGGTAAAGTAACCCTAGAATGTACTTATACCCTTATGCATTCTTGTAAAATACTATGTTCACTAGAATCTAACATAGAATACGAAATTCAAGGCTTAAATATGGAATACGGGTTTATTCTCCACCATGGTGGAGTTAGTGTAGTCAATAAACTAACATAGATCCATCTTAACATTGAACATATTAAGCAAAAAAAGGGATAAAAAATAAATTGAAATATATCAAAAAAATTGGGAGATAAAAGATCCCTAACTAAGATGAATCCACACTAGCACACACATACACATACAACACATATTCCAAGGGTGTGTGTGTGTGTGTATCCTTGGAATATGTGTGTTTGTGTCTTTATTCCAATGAAAACCTCATAGAGAAACCCAAAGGGTTGCTTCCGCACATTTGTGGATGACATCCTATTAAACCCATCGGCATAGAATAGTGTGCTTCACACAAGGGTATTTGAACTAGGGACTTGTTGGCACGAAACTAGAAGAATGCTCAACGACATTGGTGATAGTCATTTGAGCTATCCCCTTGGGCTATATATTAAGTGCATTAATCTACCCTAATAATTCTACTAGGGATGTCATCCACAAATGTTGGTAAGCATCCCTTGGGTTTCCTCGCAAGGCTTTCCATGGGAAATGTGTTTGTGTTGCATGAAAAGGGGGGGACGATGGAGGGCTTCATAGCCTTCCCCTTATTTCTTTACTCCTAATACATGCCTAGTACATCGATTCATGATCCTAGACAGGTGTCATTTGTCAATCGTGAAGGTTCACTTGATTTAAGGAGAACGCTTTACCATGCTTACACACTTAACTCACACAACATCAAGGCTTTAATGGAGTATAGAGAGGTTATCCTTCAGGCATGTGGGAATTCTCTACATTGAAATTCTTGTTTTCTCTATTTTGACATTTGTTTCCTTTACAACTCCTGTGGAGCATTTATGGTATTTCATGAACATGGGTTTTGGTCTTCACCATCAGGTTTAAAGGCTACGATAGGATTGCAAGTCATAGTACTAATAGTGGGTTTAAAGTCTTTCCTCTCGCTTCTAGGTATGAGGTTTGTGTTTTTGTTCTTATTCTTGGTTTGGTTGATTTTGGTCTTTTTTATTTATTACCCTTGTTATAGAGTAGTTTAGAAAGATATTATTAGTTATCTTAGTTTTATTTATGAGGGTAATCTCCTTGATTTTAAGCTTGAGTGATGTCACTTTAGTCTTGGGTCTGAATGTGGTCTTGCTAATTTTGGGGATCATGTTGAAGCTTGTACTGTTGCTAGGTCTTATAGTTATTTTGTTGGCTTTAAGGGTTTAGCTAATGGATTTGTTGGAACTAGGTTTTAATGCATTGCTCTTGTTTGTTGCCCCTAGAGTTGTATTGTCCTTTATAACTACAACCTGTTTGTTAGTCTCTATCAACTTCTTTTCTTCATTCAATTAAGTACTCCAACCAAAAGGTCACCCTACATTCGAAGATTTGATAGTTAATTCTTTGGTTTTGTGTTTAGTTCAGCAATTGTGTGTTTTTGTTGGCCCTCATGTCCCCATATTCTAACAACATTTGTATTATATTTCTTCAATCCTATCCATAGCAAGCATGGCCAACATGGAGGAGATATACTATAATTCTCTCCGTAGGTGTAAAATGTTGCTCGATGAAGGACAAGAGATAGTGACATAGGCTATGCAAAAAAATTGAAGAGTGGGGAAGGTAGTGGGAATTGAACTATGTCATAGATATGAAAGACACGCATAGGAAAGTGGAGGTGTGCAAGGAACAACTAAGCAAGTATAAAGCCAATACATTCCTTTCGAAGTGGGTATGGAGGAAGCCAATGATAAGTCAATTATGCAGGCAGAGGTAAGCAAGGATATCCAAGCCAAGGTAAAAAACTTGCATTTAGAACAATTTCCTAGGTTTGCAGCTTTGAAGAACACTCCCTCTCTGATAGTTTCAATTGGATTGATTGAAGTGCAATAGATGGAAGGGAAAGATGAGGATATAGTGGAGCAAAGCTCTTTTAGGGAACTACCACAAAATGAGATTCATACTTATCCTTTATAATGGACCAATGAAAAATGCTCATTAGGGACATGGTACTTATTATGGATAATTTACTTCCTCATATTTTGTAAGACAATTTTAATTTTGGGGAAATTTTTGAGGCTTTACACAAGCCAAATAATTAATAGTAATAATAGAATTTCGAGTCTTTAATGTCGTGATGGTAATGTAATCATTACGATGAAAATATTGGAGCAATTACGAACAAGCTAGCCTTTTTGTAAATTAACATTTAAATGGTTATGCCACAACCCCTCCTTTTTATTAATGCAAACACTACCCATTATTGTTTAATTTTTTTTTTTAATAAGGATGCAAATTGTCATCATATAGGATTTGATGAACTTGCACATTTGTTTTATAGTTAAGAAAAGATGACAACTTCTCCAATACAATGAAGATTTATATAATATAGAATATATTTTTGAGATAAATTGCATAAATTTAACTCGATCTTGTTAATTTCTTTAATAACAATGATTTACCACTTTATTGTTTTTCATTTAAAATTTAAACCAAAACCACATAAAATATTTTTAATAATTTAATCATTGTTATTCACTATTGTTAAAGGAAGTAATGGTGGTCCCTATATTAAAGGGCATCAATCAATATATAACATTTAACCTAAGAAAAATATTTTTAATCATTGGTAATCAATATATAACATTTAACTTAAGGAAAATATTTTTAGTCACTGGTATTCAATATTGCTGAAGGAAGTAATGGTGGTCGGGCATCAATCATATATAACATTTAATTTAATTTTTTTAATCATTAGTATTCACTATGGCTAAAGGAAGTAATAGTGGTCCCTATAGTAAAGGCATTAGTGTGCATATCTAAACATGGACTTTTTTTTATTAATTTTATAAATATAAACGTTACCGATTAAGATTTATGTAGGTTGATGATTTTATTTTTCCTTAAATTTAGATTTGTCACAATGTTCCATCCAACTCAATAAAACGAAATAAAAGTGAGTTTATAAAATAAAATTTAAAAATTTAAAAATATCTTTGATCATAGTAACACAACTTGATGACATCCTTGAAGATAAACTTGGTCACCCCTCTAGTATGAAATAATTTAGACATTTCTAAGCAGGTAACGTCAACATGATTTACAGGCGATCCCACACGACCCACAAGGTTGATTTACATTTCTAACAAGGTACGGTCAACATGATTTACAAGTGAGGCCATAGGACCCACAAAGTCTTTCCTCTCGCTTCTAGGTATGAGGTTTGTGTTTTTGTTCTTATTCTTGGTTTGGTTGATTTTGGTCTTTTTTATTTATTACCCTTGTTATAGAGTAGTTTAGAAAGATATTCTTAGTTAGGTTAGTTTTATTTAAGAGGGTAATCTCCTTTCTTTTAAGCTTGAGTGATGCCCTTTAGTCTTGGGTCTGAATGTGGTCTTGTTAAGTTTGGGGATCATGTTGAAGCTTGTACTATTGTTGGATCTTATAGTTATTTTGTTGGCTTTAAGGGATTAGCTAATGGATTTGTTAGAACTAGGTTATAATGCATTGCTCTTCTTTGTTACCCCATAGTTTTCTTGTCCTTTATAATTACAATCTATTTGTTAATCTTTATTGACTACTTTTTTTCATTGGATTAACTCCAATTGAAGGGTCACCCTGTCAGTCGAAGATTTGATAGTTATTTCTTTGGGTTTATGTTTAGTTCAGCCACGATGTGTTTTAGTTGGCTCTCATGTCCCCATCTTCTTATAG
The DNA here is from genome assembly GCA_027924585.1 of Larix kaempferi. Classification (NCBI taxonomy): domain Eukaryota; kingdom Viridiplantae; phylum Streptophyta; class Pinopsida; order Pinales; family Pinaceae; genus Larix; species Larix kaempferi. Next base: position 5,851,609 of record BSBM01000751.1, on the reverse strand, counting down.
CAAATTGGTATTATATTTCTTCAAACCTATCCATAACAAGCATGACCAACATGGAGGAGATATACTATAATTCTCTCTGTAGGTGTAAAACATTGCTCGATGAAGGACAAGAGATAGTGACATAGGCTATGGAAAAAATTGAAGAGTGGGGAAGGTGGTGGGAATTGAACTATGTCATAGATATGAACGACACACACATGCAAGTGGAGGTGTGCAAGGAGAAACTAAGCAAGTAAAAAATCAAGACAATTTTGTTGGAAGTGCGTATGGAGGAAGCTAATGATAAGTCAATAGAGTAGGTAGAGGTAAGCAGGGATATCCAAGCCAAGGTAAAAAAATTGCATTTAGAACAATTTCCTGGGTTTGTAGCTTTGGAGAACACTCCCTCTCTGTTAGTTTCAGTTGGATTGATTGAAGTGCAATAGATGGAAGGAAAATATGATGATATAGTGGAGTAAATCTCTTTTATGGTTGCCACAAAATGTGATTTATACTTATCCTTTATAGATGGAAAAATGAAAAATGCTCATCAGGGGCATTGTACTTATTATGGATAATTTACTTCTTCATATTTTGTAAGACAATTTTAATTTTGGGGAAATTTTTGAGGCTTTACACAAGCCAAATAAGTAATAATAATAGTAGAATTTGAAGTCTTCAATGTCTTGATGGTAATGTAATCATTAGAATGAAAATGCTGGAGTAATTATGGGTAATCTAGCCTTTTTGTATTAACATTTGGATGGTTATGCCACAACCTTTCTTTTTTATTAATGCAAACACTACCCATTATTGTTTTTAAAAAGTTATTAATAATGACTCAAATTATCATCCTATAGGATTTGATGAACTTACATATTTATTTTATAGTTAAGAAAAACCGATAACTTCTCCAATACAATAGAGATTTATATAATATATAATATAGTTTTAAGATAAATTGTATAAATTTAACTCGATCTCATTAATTTCTCTTATAACAATAATTTATTATCTATGATTTATTACCGTATTTTATAACATTTAAGCTAAGGACAATATTTGTAATCATTGGTATGCACTATTGTTAAAGGATGTAATGGTGGTCGCTATATTAAAGAGCATGAATCAATATATAACATTTCACTTAATGAAAATATTTTTTAATCATTTGTATTCATTATTGTTATTAAAGGAAGTAATGGTGGTCACTATACTAAAGGGCATCCATGAATACATAACATTTCACCTAAAGAAAATCTTTTTAATCATTGGTATTCACTATTGTTAAAGGAAGTAATGGTGGCCTCTCTATTAAAAGATATCGGTGTGCATATCTAAACATGACTTTTTTTATTAATTTTATAAATATAAACATTATCGATTAAGATTTGATTTATGTAGATTGATGATTTTATTTTTCCTTAAATTAGACAATTGATTTATATACATAATGTTACATCCAACTCAATAAAACGAAATAAAAGTGAGTTTATAAAAAATAAAATTTAAAAATTAAAAAATATCTTTGATCGTAGTGACACAACTTGATGACACACTTGCAGATAACCTTGGTCAGCTATGAAATAATTTAGACATATTTAACAAGGTAAGGTCAACATGATTTACAAGTGAGCCGATAGGACCCATAACCTCGATTTACACGTGACTCCTTGAGTGTCATTCAAGGATTTGTCACAAGAAGCAAGCGAGTGCACAGGTAGTCGCCGGTTAGCATAGCCCATCTTAATTGGAAAATATATGGAATAATAATATAATTAAAGCAAAAGGAAAAAGAGAAAAAAAAAGGAGTTGTCGATTCTCTCTTCTTTCTCGGTCCTTGGAGCATAAGGAAGGCGTACCAAAGATTTATTCCAAAGCGGAGTTTCTTGACTGAGAGGTTAAGCACAAACGTCATTATAAATTTGGATGCACAATACGATATCAGTTACAGCGAAGTGGTAAGACTGTAATCGCACTCCTTTTTTATATTTGTCTCTTACATTTTACTGAAATGGCTTTATTTCAGGATTGGTGGGGAATGTTCATTATCACATTACTTTGTTGGTTGGGATGGTTTTCTGGTATTGTTTTGGGACAATTTGATGTCAGTGCTACCATGTCATCTTCAGTTAGTTTTCCTGATTTAGGTCTCACATGTTTAGCAAATTTAGCCATTTTTTTTGCGAGTTTTTTAAGAGGCAGACTTTATTGGGAGATCGGTGCCAAAGATCTTCTGGCCACCCTTACAGCTCCCAAATTGAAGAACATACCAGGGTTGGGGGACACCAATGGTTTCGGACTGACCACGTGTGAGGATAGACAGAGCGTATCTGACTGCTCCGTCGTAATGCTGTCAAAGGAGTCGCCCACTAGTTCGATGACCCAATTCGTGGAGTACATCGCCAATGTTTATAATGTGCGCTCCGTCATTCTGCAATTCTTCCCTTTGCATTCTCTACCTGCATTCACTGTAGAGAACTGCAGGGCTGAACCCGGCCACGAATGCAGTTGCATTGTATTCTGGACAGGTACGGATGAGAGCATCATAAAGATGCTTGCTCAACAGATCCCCGGAACAATAAAGCGACTACCTGATTCCCGCGAGTGCCTGCTCCCATCTGTCGACTGCCTGAGAAGCGGGTGCCATGGGTGCAGCCAGGGCATGTTGCATGTGGAGAATGATGTACTGAGAGAGGATCACTCCCAGGTGGAAGCCCCTGCTGCAGTATGCGAATTACTTGATCCATTGTCTTTCTCAAGTATTGGAGAGCCAGGTAGCTGCATATGCATTCCGCTGCGTCCAAAAGCCGAGGATGACTGGACAGAGCTGCTGATCACATCTTTCAAACGTATAGATAAGTTTACAGAAGGAGGCTTACTTTTTTTCAAAGAAGAAAGCTCACTTACACGACTATACGTGACCAGCGCTCGGCGTGCCCTCAAAAACTACATGGCTGGGAGCGGGGAATGCAATGCAATGGATAAATACGGCACTGCTTCCGTAATAGTACCAAGGTTGGTAGAAATATTACTCAACTTTATGTTAACTTTCTGGTTCAAACTGGATGCCTTTTCTAGCGCTCTCGTGGCCAGAAGGGCGGTAAGACAATACATTGTGGACGACAATGGAAGAGGGTTTGCTGCCTCTATGTTTATGACCGGAGCTCGTGTGAAGTCTAATGTCAGTAACAGCAATGTTTGCCAGATCTTGTACTTCAGAGGTAATCTTTCAACTTTCAGAACCTTCGCTTTGATAGTGGCCTGTGTCAACTTGAGTTGCTTAGTTAGTTGGACAGTGCTGGTTGGATTAGAAGGAAGCACTAATAAATGGTATCATACACATTCTATGCCACCTTCTAAATTTAGAGCTATCGGGATCATGGCAGCAATTGTTATCTCTTTATGCATGGATATCATTGATTTATTAAGCTGTTGCCTGCTGCTGCCGCTGCCGCCGCTGCTGCAGCTGCAGCAGCGGCAGCCGCTGCCGCTGCAGCAAGAGGAGCGGAGAACTAAAATAAAGAATATGGGTATAATATGTACGATCATAGTTTTAGAAATAGTATGCATTGTATTAGGTAGTGTAATAGCAAAGACATTGGGTATGAAAGGTTTAGGGACATGGGTATATAGTGTTTTACAAATTCTTGTTTGGGTGAAATGGGGAATTGGCAGTTATCTACTTAGTCATTATTCTCCTTGGTTCTCAAGGATAGGAATGTACTTGTATTCCTCTGCGTTCTTGTTAAATGCTACTTTGGCTGGGGTTCGAGCCAAATGGAATTACTCATAATAAAAAGTTATTGAAGAATTAAATATGAAACTAATTGAAATGTTGTGGTTATATGTTTGCATTCATTTTTCCTTTTTAAAATATATATATATATTTTTAATATATATAATGACTTTAATAAAATATTAGACATCTCAATTATATAATTATTATTTAAAAAAAATATTTTATGGAATTTATTTATGTGGGATTAATTTAACTTTAATATTATATATTTTCTCTATTGTGAGATCATAATTGCATTTGCATTAAGAGTATCTAAGTGTTTTATATTCCACTCTCTAGGAGATAATGTTTTCAAAAATAATAAAAAATAATTAAATAAAATAATGTGTGCTTATAACTTATCAAAAATAGAAAATAATTTAAAGAATTAATGTATGCTCTTACAATAAAAAATGAAATACTTACCTAGATCAATTTTTATATATGAGAAAAAATTTAAACCTCAAAAAAATTGGATCCCTCTCAATACTCAATAGATTTGGGTTTAAAATAGATCTATAATAACATAAAATACACTTCACTTTTTAAAAATTAAATAATTTTTAATAAATTATAATTATCACTAATCTAACTAAAGAATTTCCTGTAAAATCTTCTTACACAGAAAGTCACTCACTCTTTTTTCTTTCATCTAAAATAAGATTTACCACATTTCAAAAATTAAAAATTAGTAAAAATAAATTTGCTTATATAAAATCAATTAGGAAAATAATGATATTTTTTGAAAAAATAATGAAAATAAATAGTTTATTAAATTAACTTGAGCAATTGAATGTTCTCGCGCATGTTTACCTAAACAATTAATAATTAAATAATTTTAACAATTTAGAAATAAAATATTCTATTTATTAACAAAAGTTATTAAATATTTTTATATATTCATTGCAATATACATGCAAAAGAATAATTGTCATTATTTTTAGTTTTGTAAAAGTGTGTTTAAACATATTTAAGGAGTGAAATTTTTAAGTGGATAAGAGCAAGCTAATGATGAGCCTTCATAATGCCTTAGTGGCAATTTAAATATAGAAAAAAAAAATTATTGACTTGCAAAAATGATTTGAGATATTTTTATAACTAATTTGAATATGGTGTAAAAATATGAAATAGAGAAAATTAAATCACTTTACTGGTTAGAGTTTTTCTAACAATAATATATTACTTTCCTCACAAGTTATAATGTATGTGTTCCCATCTTCTTTTGCATTTAAAAAAAATGTAATATTGATTTTATATTATTTTAAAATTATGGAAGTCATCATAGCCCTAAAATTATGAGATTGGGTATTAGTACAAGGTTTGAGGCTTTAACATAATCAAAGAGTGTGTGTGAGTGTTAATGCAGTATTAGGTAACGCAATAAAAAGTTATAGCAAGAGTGAAAGATCTCTATATTTGAAATTATGATCTATATATCAACACAAAAGTAAAATAAAAATCATAAATAATATTATTTAAAAAAATCATATTGTTGGACTCTACATAGTCAGAACTATGTGTCTGTAGTTTCATTGGGGATGGATTTGTTGTTTTTGCAATCTAAACCACCATGGTTTTCATGTCGAACCTAAATCCAAAGAAGCCAAGTCAACTAACATGTAATTTGAAATTCTCAATCCCACCAAGAAAATTTCAAATTTAAGGAACACACACGCATTATAAGAACATGTGTTATTGTGAATAAAAATCTACAATATCGTATTATTCTTACATCTTTTCCCAATGTCCATGATATCATAGAAGATACCCATTATTCCTAGAGCATTCCATATCTTTGCTCAGGGCCATTAAGCCTGCGAATCTTTGTTTAGTGCTTAAGGCACTTGATTTCCTCCCTCAACCATGACATGGGTCATCATACCCTATTTTATTGTGTAAAACATACTAATAGTTCCCATATTCATTGTTGTGGAACTTGCTCATGTAGATATAGCATGAGAAGGATTATTTTAGGGCTTGGTTCCTTTGTTTTCCTTCCCTAGGAAATTATACGAGCCCTGACTCCCTGTTGGGCCAAGATTTTGGGACCAATTTTGGGAATTGCGCAAGAAGCGAATGGCGCGACGGGTCGAACAGGGGACAATGCACGCAAAAGAAGGAAGGCAGTTGGAAGATTTTAGGACGTTTGGTCTATTTGTTACGGGATAAGCCCCATTGTAAAATGTATAAATATGTAAGGGTTTGGGGATATATCGCATGGTTTTAGAGAAAACAGATGTATGTGCTTAGGAAGGAAAGGAAATGGGTATGTCTAAGGCAGAATGTATGAGCGTAGTGCACATGTTTTGTAAGGACTATTTTGAATGATAATAAAGAGTTGGTTGTTTATGGACAAAATGACTCTAATGTTGTGATCTGGTTAATGCTCTTTTTACTGAGCAGATATGATATGTTTCCTTTATGTTTGATGCTATGAATAAGTTATATATTTCTGCCTCCCATCCCTTTAGAATTGCAAGAACTTGGTTCCTGCAGCCCCCATAGATGCCTCAAGTGAGACTTCACCTACTTGCGAGTGATGTCGAAAGGCCCAGTATCTATGGATTTTGTTGGTGAATTAATTTTGAACCTTGGGTTTTCCTACTGTGCACCAAAAAATGGTTCCATTGTAGGGACTAAGATCTACGGCTAAAGGGCATGTGGAGGCCAACTAAGAAAGAGATAGACTAGTGGTTAGAGATGAAGGAGCTTGAGTTTTCTAGAGATCAGAATAAGAATGCACATATCATATCAAGGGAGTGGTTAGAGAGGTATGTATTTACATATTTACATGCAATTTTCTTTGGTGAATTCCCAATAATTTTGGTTGAGTGGTTACAAAGATTAGCTAAAATGGCTGGAACCTTCTTCCCTCCCTGTTGTTCAGAGGAATTGGACCCCTGAGGTGATTCAACAAGTTAATACTGTAAGTAATCATATCTCGTGTGCAGTTGATTTTTGGCTAGATAGCGTATTGGGGGATATGTTACTGAGTTTGCTATAAGTTGTACCTAGTCGTACAGTATTGTTGAGAGGAAATTATTTTAAGGTCTGTGTGGAAGATATTTGAAAGCATTATCTACTAGGATCAAGATGTTATTGTGTGATAAGGGGGTTATGAGGTTTGAATCTAATCACCCTAGTATCTAGGCGCCTTCGTGCACATAGGGGAACTGGGAGCTAACCAAGGGATGTTATGATAGTATGGGAGGGATGCATGCGAGAATAAATAAGGAACATATGGGATGAGAATGCTGATAAAATAAGGTGTGAAAAAGAAAGATATTAGAGTGTTGTGCAGTGGAAAAATATTTCGGAACATTAAGAAGAGGACTATGGCTGATAGAGAAGGGAAGCACAGTGAGTTTGAGGAGAGAGACACCAATATAATGCTCTAGATCTTTGGAATACCATACACCGAAAGAAGAGAGAAGGAAAAGGACTCTCATCATAGTCTAGCTTGGGAAGATACATTGCATCCCAGTAGCCCCACTCAGGTTAGAATCTATGTCAAACCCACAACCCCATGTGCATATCCAAGGTTTGAGGTAAGATCTGAAACTTTGTCGCGAGCACTTGTAGCTAGTGGAGGAAGTAAGGATAGCAGTAAAGGTAGTTAAGCAGTGGAAGTAGTACGACAACACAGATTCAGTCAATAACACCAAGGAATAATATTGTGCAGAGGAAAATGGTGGGGGTTAAAACCACTTTAAAAATTCCTATCTTCCATGGAGCAGGGACAAAAGATCCATAATATAATTTATTTTTCCATGAAACAATATGGATCATGAAGTAGGTCCAGGATGATAATACGAAAATCGTGCAGCTAGCAACGAAATTCATATACCTCACGTTACTCTGGTATATGAAGTATCATTACACCCCACCTGTGGGACAACCCAGGACATGATTGGCAGACATCAGGAAAGCTCTATTAAAATAATTCCAGAAACCAAAGTCTGAGTCACAGTGCATTACAGATCTAAAAGACATTAAGTAGTTGCGGAATGAATGGTCCAAGATGGTTGTGTAAAGAGCACTAGAGGATCTATGATTCCACTAAAGGGGAGAATCAAAGGGGGCCTATGGGAGATTAAATCCTCTATCGTTAAGTGTCAACCTTAGAACTCACCCATTTGTTGCTATGTTCCTTAAATGACACAATTACTTTATTTTGACTATTAAATCCAATCATTGAATGCATGTGTGAGTTTGTTGGGAAAAGTCTCCTCATGTATTTATGGAAGCATGGGACAAATATACTTCTATGCCAATTGTAAGATTCCTTCCTTCTATGGTCAAAAGTTATGTGAATTGTATTTTCACCATTCTCTAATCTCCTTTGGAGTCTCATGCTATTCTCTCCATTTTCCATTACTATTACCAAACTGGAAAATAACAAGAAATTCAAATTGTGAAGGAGACTTGCATATTTTAGACAAAATAAAATGGTTATAGGTGAGCATAGAGTTTGGAAAAGTTAGGAACCTTTACCCATTGAGTTTTTCTAATTTTGCATGCTTGGGAATCCATGGATTAACGATTACAAGAGGATCTCCAACAACATAAAACAGATTGGACTCCCATTGCACACACGGGTAAGCACTGTAAAGGTTGGAATCCATAAGGGAACTATGGGTCATTGAAGGGAAATGATTTGCTTGTGTTGTTGGAAGGAGTGACATGGCTTTGATGGTTGAGTGGGATTCTTATAGAAGCTCTGGATGATCATTTGACTATGCATTGAGAGCAAATGGGTTGTGAGCTGAGAGAGATAGAAACCTGCAGGTGAGTTGTAGGTGTTTCCTTCACCCTGGTGGCTTTAAATCCCAGCTTGGGGGTGGTATCTGTAGTTGATACCTATGGTTGGGTGTAAATTTTCTCTTAAATAGCTAATTGCTTGGATCCTCTTGTTTAAAGATAAGTATGAAATCCGTTTATATGAATATGGATTGATTTGATTTTCTTCCTGTGATGATTGTGCTTGTTAATGCATGATTTATGTGTAGACATAGTTTTAATTCTTTTGTGTTTTACATTTTATGCATTTCTTATTTATAAATTCGTATTATGGCTTGTATGGGGACATGACAGAGTGGTATCATAGCTCTTGGTTGCAACACTGAGGTTGCATGGGCTTCTTTAGGTCTCACATAGCAAGAAGGGTAACAAGGGAATACATTGTGGATGACAAGGGAAGATGGTTTATTTCCTTTGTGTATATATGTTTAGTGCTAATGTGAAGTCTAATGTCAATAACACCAGCGTTTTCCAACTTTTTTTCTTTAGAGGTAATCTTTTAACTTTGAGAACCTTACAATTTATAGTGGGTTGTGTCAGTTTGATTTTCTCTATTAGTTGGGTTTTCCTTCTTGGATTGGAAGGAGGAATTCATAAACAATATCATACTCATTTTATATCAGGGCCCTCGCACGAAGTTGAGGGACCTTTTAGATGCAATGGGTAAATGCGAAACGCGCGAGAATTGTGTAAATTCACAACGCTCGCGCATTATGTAAAACTAGGAATGGCGGGCTCCGAACCTGCCATGTCATTTAACATGTAGGATAGGATTACAAAACACGCGAGTTTTATGGTGATACATAACGCGCACGCGTGATAAATCACCATAACGCTCGCGCGTTTCGGTTAATATAACAAAAAAAACCAGACGAAACGAGCCATAGAATGACGACCGTGGCTCGGATAGACAAACCATCAACTCCGTTGGATTCAGGACTTCGGGATAGTGCTAGGGGTGCCCCTCTCCATCAGTCCCATGGCCAGCCAGTTGGTCGAGCCTTCTTGCACATCATCGATATCTTGGTCCAAAATTTATGTGATTTTAAACAGGAGATCATGAGCACCTTTGAACTAGGAAGAGGTAAAATGAGCTAGGTTAAGGGCAATAAATGTTGTATTTGTATGATGTTGCAAGGATTTTGTAATGTGACAAGGTTTTTCTCTATGCTCTGAACATGGAAGCCATTAACTAAAATTAACGCCGACATTAAATGTAGGGTAAGCATCCCTATAATGCCATAAAGGAAAGAGTTAATCATTTAAAGCATCAACGTACTGGATGTTCAGCCATCGTCCAAGTGGCTTGCGTATGCATCTAGAGTTTAATTTTAATCATTCATGTCACGTCCAATTGAATTTTAATTGGTCCAATTGAATTTTAATTGGTCAATCCGAGCCATAGCCGTCATTATATGGCTCGTTCTATACCCCTACGTCCTGAAAAGGTTGAAGCTGTAAAGCAACAGCTCTCTAGTATTCATCCTGAAGCTCTTTTGTTTATGTCTAAGATAAAGAAGCTCTCAGTTCATGAGCTGGAACATATCGATCTTAAGGATTTATACAATCTTTGTTTTACGAGAAACTGACCTTAGAAATTCTCATAGCAATGACAATGAATCCTTAATTTTGCATTTGTTAGTAGAAGAAGATCAATTTTCGACAAAACAATGTAGTTATTACATGTGGAGGCAACGGTTTCCCGTGGACAACGAGTGTAGGGTTGAGCAGAGGAAATATGTTGGGAAATGGGCTATTACATTAGCTTTTATGATGGGCGAGCGACTTACATAAGGAAATATGGCGGTTGTAGGTATCTATGCTTTTCTTCCGACAGAAATTGTAACATGATTTCCATTTATAATATAGGCATATTTTTTACTGGTTTCGTCAAGAGAAAGTATCATTTTCAATAACAAGTGGAACCAGGGAATCCTTCGTTGTGTTCCATTATCCTTTTGTTCAACATTTCGTGCTCTGATAAGTGGTAATTCACCTCTATCATCGAAACATTTATGTAAACCAATAGAAGCTCGGACAATACTCCCCTCTTTTAAACGCATTCTGGAGAAAGCAAGAGGACAAGTTCATCAAAGCGACTTCATTCATCTATATTCTCGTAATGTACACATAGTCCATCCTTATCTTGATAAACAAGAGTTTTATAATAGCTTGAAGTTTTTGGGCATGGTTATCTTTCTGTATTCGGTTGTCTAATTGGTTGACAAGCTTTCCTGAAAATCTGTACATTGAACTTCTTTGTTTTATTGCAGAGAATTGGAAGGGATTTCCAAGTCACCTGCAAAAAGCTCCTTTGTTGAGTGGTTGAATCAGTATCCTAAAATTACAGAGCTTTCTATCTCAAAGTTTGTTGAGCGGCTCCTAGATGTAGTATCAGACTCAACAGACAGTAAACATGTTATCACCACCGCACATTTTTTGCACTATTCATCTGCAAATAACTACGTTTGGCCCGAAAGGTGTCCCTGAAGGCCTTTTGGATGCGAGATAGAACGAGCCATAGAATGACGACCGTGGCTCGAATCGACAAACCGTCAACTCCGTTGGATTCAGGACGTCTTGTGAAGTGTCATGCTGTATGGGAGATGGGAAGGCGGGAGGAGAAAATGCAGAACGCGAGAGGATAAAAGCATTTTGCTAATATTTATTCACACACAAAATGCGCACGCGTTTCTTGTATATTAAAAAAAATCGTAGTTATTTAATACGTTTGGTGCACGGCTAAATAACATCTAGTTGCACAAAACGTACGCGCGTTTCTGTATTCATAAACGTGCTAGCATTATTGAAATAATAAAAAAACCTTATTCAATAGTTTCTATGGGTTAGGAAGTTAAATAGGGATTTGGTGATGAGGATGATGATGATGATGACGGTGATGATGGTGGTGATGGTCATCATAAAGAAGAGGATGATGATGATGATCAATCATCAATCATGATGAAGATGGTGGTAAGGATGATGATGATGATGGAGATGACAACGATGACGATGACGGTGATGATGATGATGATGATGATGATGATGA